>JAJTWR010000254.1:410000-442500 GCA_021613335.1 Whitmania pigra | reverse complement strand
AAGATTGAACTATTATGAGCATTAACTTATTGTAATGAGAACCTGGGAAACATCACGAAAACTTATATTCCCGAAAGAAATCGTTGTTACTGAATAATATTTTTTTTTTATTTTGCTATTAATAACATCACTTAGAATTTTTATATTTTCCAGTCATCCAATAAGACATTTAATCATGCATTAATCATAATAATTACATTTTTAATATAAATATAATTATTATTAATAATAATAATAATGCATTAACACCGGATTCTGTAATAAATATTATGTAGCCTGTCAGTCAATGCTTTTCAACTTTTGAAATTTCCATCGATTAAAATATTCATTAGCTTGGTCTGGAAAAGGTGGTAAAAACTTGTTCTGGAGATTCGTGATATTTAGTTGGCCTGTTATTTTTCCTTTTGTTTGGAACCTTGATTAAGTAAAGTTAAGTGTTTATTAAGTGTCAGTGTCAAGGTTATATTAGGTTAGAATTGTGAAATTAAATTATTAAAGTTTAATTCATATTTGTTTTTATTTCAATGAGTTTTGCTCGATTATTTAATCATGCAGAAGAAAACTTACTTCATATTTCTTTAATAATATGTCAAAACATAATTTATTATTAAATATATATTAAAATATAATTATAACAATACTGCTTCAGAACAAATGCATAGTTTTGATTTTGTTCAATGAAATTACGAATGTATTGTATTCTTGTTTATAGAACGAATTTTGGCATCCTTCCTTCTTATGTTTTCTACTTCATTTTTAACTCATGTTGTTCTTTGTTTATAGACATAGATTCGTAATTTTCCATCTTCAATGTAACATCAACTGAATTGGCATTAGGAACCATGAATGTTAATTAATATTATAGGAACTAAACATAACATAATGTTTTACAAGTTGATAAAGTACTGGTTCATCATCCCAAACTTATGTAACGCCATCATTTTATGGTGCGCAAAACAGTTTAAAGCATGTTCAAAAGCGTCTTTCGTTTACAATTTAAGAACAATCAGTTTCTTAAAATTGAAATTTTTCCTTACAATTAATGAAAAACTGCTTTCAATACGAAAGTTCCATTGCACTGCGTGTCAAATTAAACGGATTTGAGACATCTCAATATGGTTGCAGCATTATACTTGATTGAAGTCGTACATTAAATAAATGTGAATTTCATTTTAAAAGAAATTGTACATTCCGTATTTGTAGACTTCCTGATTTGAAGCACGTTGTTCTCATCAGCAACGAACACAAACCGTTGGTATTTTTCTTGTTAACTTTATTCCGCTGAAAGTTCGATTTATGACAAAAAAAATTTAAAAGATTTTTTTGACAAATTTTTTTACAAATTCATAGAAAGATTTTGAAGTGTGAATTATTTACAGAGGTACCATATTATTTTCTGAACTCACATCATCAGCAAGCAACGAAGAAGTGAGAAAGATCGGCAGCATTCAAAACAAACTGCAGTTTGACGATTCCATCAACATTCAATTCACATCTGTGTGTTTAATGTTAATCAGTTATTCATTTTTTTAATCGTTCAACCATTTAATCAGTTATTCATTTATTTAATCGTTGAACCATTTAATCAGTTATTCATTTATTTAATCGTTCAATCATTAATTTCATTATTCATATCATCCAGGGAACGACCGGATTACCGAAAGGAGCTACATTATCTCACCATAACATCATCAACAACGCCCTATCCGTCGGCTACAGACTTAAGTACCACGAAAATGTAGACGCTTATATTTAATATTGTTATAGTTATTATTATTTGTAATAGTTGATATTTTTGGTTTATTTATGTTTAATGTTTATTTACTCCAGGACATCCGAATATGCTTACCAGTTCCACTGTACCACTGCTTCGGCATGGTCCTGGGGAGTTTGCAAAGCTTGTGTCATGCGTCCACAGTTGTCCTTCCGAGTTTATCGTTCAGTGTTGATAAAATCATTCAAGCTATCGAGAAGGAAAGGTGCAACTATAATGAATTGTATTATTATTAAATAGTATTATTATTAAATTGTATTATTGTGAAATAGTTTTGTTATTAAATAATAATATTATTAAATTGTATTATTATTAAATAGTATCTTAATTCAATTATTAATTATTTTTGTCGTTATATTTGATATGTTTTTTAATGTTCATTTTATTCATGAAGATGCACTACTTTGTACGGAACACCTACGATGTTCATCGACTACTTGAACTATCCTGACCTTTCAAAGCACAACCTTTCGTCACTGGATACTGGCAAGATACAGATTTCGTTCTAATTCTCTTTTAAATATTTTTAACAAGAATCGGGGTGGTTTATCGCACAGACGTTAGTCTTTTTAAACCACTATAAATAAATGTTAATTGTTAGTCGCAACTAAGGTTAGTCACTTGAATCTCATTAATAATTGAAATTAATAACCAAGGAAGTTGGACAAATTTAGTATATTTTATTGTTATTACTGTTAAGATTATTGTCATTAATTGTCGTTAACTACACATTAATGCTTAACTACATACACATTAATGTTTATTTTGTTTCAATGAAGGCATAATGGCAGGAGCGGTTTGTCCAGTTGAAGTGATGAAACAATGCGTCTCACTGCTGGGCATGAAACATATCGCGGTAAAAATCAATTGAAGATCTTTTTCTTCCTTCAACAAAAATGTTCTTTTAAACGAATCTAAATCTGTTCACAAATTAGAATTGTTACGGGACCACAGAGAACAGTCCAATCACATTTCAGTCCATCTATGATGATTCATTCGAGAGGAGGACGACTACTGTCGGCAAAGTGCTTGACCACATCGAGGTCAATGATAGCATAATTTATGATAATTTTATGTTAACATTATTATATTTACTATGTGTTATTCAACTAAGGTTAATTAATAATAATTGTTGTAACTTAATTTAATGGCCTTTTCAGGCAAAAATCGTTGATACTGAAGGGAATGTGGTTCCGATTGGTGAGACAGGAGAGTTGTACACGAGAGGTTACATGACCATGAAGGGTTACTGGGCCAATGAGCAGCAAACCAAAGGCACCATGTCTGAAAATTGGTACAAAACGGGGTAAAATCAGCTTATTTATTTCACTTACTTTATAATTAAATCCAAGAAGTAAATAAATATTCTGAAATTCACTTTATTGAAATAGAGCAACACTTCAGATAATTACGTGAGTAATTACATCATTTAAATTTAGAGTTGCTCAAATATCGTGTTTCGTCGAAAATCAATTAATATCGGAAATCAAATATTTTAGAAAAGAATTTATTCTGATCACAAAAAATTGAAGTTTTAATCTGTAGGAAAATTAGTGTGTATTATTATGTTTTATTACACATTATAGCATATTGTTACGAGTGTATGTTCCAACCCCCGCAACATTAACTAATAATTAATAATTAATTATTATAACAAGAATGAATAATGATAAACCCTTATATTGATCCAATATTGGATCGATATAATGTACAGCCGATAACTGGGTGGATGACGATGACGCCTAGCATGAAGTAAATGTTACGGAAATAAATAAAATAGGGTCGCTTATTGTTTTTAATTTGTGCACTCAGGGATTTCGCATTCTTCGATGAAGAGGGGTATTGCACGATTATTGGAAGGAAGAAGGACATGCTGATCAGAGGGGGAGAAAATATTTACCCTGCTGAAATCGAGCAAGTTCTTTATAAGCATCCCTGCGTGGTTGACGTGCAGGTATTTATTCTATTTACTTCTTAATTACATTCATTTGTTGTTACATTTTTTATTTATAATTACATTATTTCACTTTAACTTATTATTTTATATTTATTAATTAATGCATTGAAATTCAGGTCATAGGAGTGCCGGATAAAAGACTTGGAGAGCAGGTGGCAGCATGGATCATATTGAAGGACGGCAGCACCACTAGCGAGCAAGATATATTAGACTACTGCAAAGACAAGGTTAACACATCTTCCGAAAAAATCCTCACAACAGAAGTTATTTAAAATGTTAACATTTCCCCGACAGATGGCCTACTTCAAATTACCTCACTACATAACATTCGTCAAAAACTACCCGCTTACTGTCACCGGAAAAGTACAGAAGTATAAAATGCGCAAAGAGGCTCTCAAGCTGTACAACCTCGAACACTTAGAACAATGAAGCAGCAGGATTGACAGGATTATAGATTAGGTCTATGCATAATATCTTTGTAATATGTTTCCATAATATTCGCATAATATCTACAAAATTTGCAAGTTCCGCACAAAATGCGTCCATGAGATGAGAATGTGAAACTTTATGAATCAAAAGAGCCGAATGCGGTCTTAACTATTATGATTCAATTTTATGGCCTTTGATTGTTTATTGCGTCACGACATGCTTTAAATTTTTTTCACTTTGCAAATTTTAAAATGAATTTTATCGTCCTTTACATTAATTTCTATTAATTGATGTTATTTTGAAAAAATAAAATATAGAATTGTTCTAGTAAATCTATTTTACAAATAGGAATTTGCAAATGGGAAAGTTTATAGTGAAAAGAAAATCTTCCTTGTTATTGAAAGATACTTATGTTTGCTTGCGTTGCTTTCCCAAAATGTCAACTGTTTAAATGGTCATCTGACAATTGGTTGCAGTGAGACTTTTTTTTAGTGAAAAGACCAAATGCAAAAGTAAGATAAAAAGCCTGAAAAATTATGTCTGGGTTAAAGAAATTAAATATTGCAAGTGCATTGTCAGACTTTTTGAATAAGAAGGTAAATTTATTGTTTCATCCAGTAAAACAAAAACCAGGAATTTTTCATTCTAGAAATAGAATTAACGTTCTATTACAATGCGCTTAATATGTTTTATCTAATTAAGTGGATAATTTAATATTTCAATTATCATATTATTCAAAGAAAACACTCCTGTCCCCCAAAATCACGTCTCTGCAGATGATGAATCCTGAGCACTACCAAAGATTTAACATAAAGCGTTTTTTTCAGTTGAACCACTTGGAGACAGTGAGACGCAATGATTAGATGAGAATGTCTGATTATCCGAAGAAACGTAAAAGAACAGATGCCAAAATTTATCTGGTGATAGATTTACCTGGAGTAATCAGTTAGGGTGATTCCTGTGCAATTTGAAACCCTAAGCCAGTGGTATTCAAAGTCCAAGAAATCCTAGTAAGCTAGTTCACCCCTCTCCCCGAGTGAAGACATTCTTAAATACGATCAGTAATTTTTATTCAGCGAGGAAGCTACTTGTGATAGCTCTAGTTATTCTATTTGGTGTTCATCAATTTCTAGTTTCGCTAGGTCCTACAGCGGGGAATGCTGATGTAAAGCTATTTTTGTAAGCTGGAGGTGCTTCGGCTGGTCCTGGCTACTCCGGCGCGTTGATTCGATATTGATGTACATTGTGCAACCGGGATCGGCTTTTAAATTGATATCGTGATTCAACGGAAGTCATATACCACCAACACTTTAATGCAGGTACATTTTTGAAGAGTAGCATCTTTTATTATAATGTTAGTGTAACTAGTATAATAAAAAATGTAAATTGAAATTGACGTCTAGAAATATCTAACCATCAATTCTATCATAACGTGCCATGAACTTGATTATAAGAGAATTGAAGTGCAAGAATCGTTGCGTCACAGTTATACATACACAGTTATGTTGATGTACGAAAGGAAAAAGACGTTCGCAAAAATTTGCCGAATTCTTAATAAGATAAACGGGAAGCTACTTACAACGTCGTGGCATAGTAAAAAGAAATGATCCGCCCGCGGGCTCGCAAATCACTATCGACTATGAACCAAACCGGGATCTCGTAAAAGCTCACGGTTGAGTCCCGATAAATTTTTCTTCGACTGCCGCGACGATATAAGCCCCAGTTTGTATACATTAAATACACGAACTGAGAGATTTTATGGTCGTTATAGGCAATTGGACGCTCCATTATCAGTATCGATCGGCATAAGAACTTGAACGAGAGATTACATTGGAAGGCGGCAGAAACATCTGTGAAGACAACATCAAATAAAGACGCTTCAGATTTATATCTCAAAACCATTTATAAACTAATCCAGTTTTTACAAGCGACGCAAGCAAATCTGATTTATTCAGTTAATTGAATAGCCAAATCAGGCTGTTACACCTTGTACAGTACTCCTAGCCTGCAGGAAGCACTGGTTTAGCGCAAACAGCTAGACAAAGCAACCAGCTAATGCAAGAATTGACGATGTTATCAGTATGTCCCCATATCACCAACCCACACTTCCATAGTGAACATCCAAAGCCCCACTCTCTTCACTGTTAAATTGAGCCCCTCATTTAAAAGCTTAGCCATCATTACAAATACATAAGACCATACTATGATTTTATTTATCAACCACACAGTTTATGATCTCTGAGCGAGTTCCTTGGCCTTGGCCTTCTCCAACTTGGTAATTCTTGCCTGAGATTTCAGTCCCATTACACCACCGCCCCAATTTTTACGGATCTGAAACAAAACAAGGAATAAGCAACATGTTCCATGAAAAAAAAATAATATAACATCTTAATATTTACCTCATCAGCCCTTTCATTGAAGTTGTTCTTGACAGTTTCAACCAGTTTGCTCAAAGCTGACCTGTCCTCACTGAATTCAAATATTGCATTGTCATGATTAAGCAGGTGTATATAACTCATTTTTAAAAATGGCCTTTCCAACTTACGTGTTGACTTGTGGGAAAGCCAAGCATGTGGCAGTCTTCCTGTGAACTACTCTTCCAAGACGAGATTTGTTCTTGACAATGCAGTATGGCACACCCATTTTACGGCACAGAGCAGGAAGGAAGAGCACAATCTACAAAACATTCACTTTACTTTTAAAAGTATGTACAAGGTCATTTGCTCAGATAGATAATATCATCAGCTAGATATGATAGTTGTAGAACCAAACATCATTGCAAATGATTTAGTTCTCTTCTTAGACAATTGCTCAGGGTTAAAAAGCTCAAAATAAAATCATCATTATATTATGATTCAAGGATTTCATCACTGCAATTGTCTGCTCCTTAATTACAATTAATAATTAAGTTATCACATACCTCAATTGGATCAACGTCATTTGCGATCACGACAAGATCGGTCTTCTTTCTCTCAACCAGAGCTGTGACAGTGTTGATGCCTGACCTCATCATTGGTACTCTCTTGGCTGGCTCAACAGTAATGCCCTCAACCTTCTTCTTGGCTTCCTCAATTCTCTTTACCTTCTTCTCTTGCTTGGTCTCAGGCCTGTACTTGTCCATCAAACGGAACAACTGGGTGGCTAAACAAAGAATCCAATATATAGCTTACACTTTTAAGATATTAAATAATGCTGAGAATGATATTAACCATTTTGACGATCCAGGGCTTCAGTGAATTGATTTATTGGAGGGGGGACCTTCAGACGCTGGTATAGAACCCTTTTAGCCCTTTGGAGACGAATGTACTTGGGCCATCTAACGAACCTTGAGAGATCTCTCTTTGGCTGGATATCCTGGCCTATAAAAACGTAGCACGTGAAGAAAACAGTCCAAAAATATCCAAATTGCCTCGGAATTGTATTCGCAGTTGATATTTACCGATTCCAAAGTTCTTCGGTCTCTTTTCGAAGAGGGGGTTGACAGTTTTCCTAACTTCAACCTTTTTGGCAGCCAAAGGTGCAGCAGCAACCTTCTTTTTCCCCTTCTTTTGCTTGATGGGCTACAAGCGATAGATAGTGATATCAGAAATCCGCATGTTATATCGATTTTATTTTTTTTACTATCACGAAATTGATACTCTCGAAACGCAATCAACCTACCATCTTCGCTCAATAATCGGAAAGGAACAACAGGAAGCGTGTTATGAGAGATGAAACTTAATAAGAAATATTCAATTTTTTTTATAATAATTTTTTATGGAAAATATTATGAAATAATTAAAAAGTTATTAAATAAAATTATTATTAAATTTATTTAGATTCAAAATCTTAATTTAGTGCAAATAGTAAATAAATCGAATTCATTAATTTAATTTTTAGTTTTAACTAAAATTAAGTTTTACATAAAATTTTAAACATCGGTTTAATAATTTAATAGTAAATTTTCTTAATCACTTAAGGCTGGCTTCGACCTATTAGCATGATGAGAACAACATAAGATCTCGAGACTGATGAATATTGTGAAAGCTTTTTTGTCACTTAGTTATCAATGAATATACTTTTAATGCATGAATTAAAGATATGTAGAAATGGTTCAAAAATCGTAACGAATTTTGGTTTACTTGATGCTAAGGATGATATGTTTAGAAACATTTATATGGATTCAATTTGATATTTAGATTTTTTATTTTATTAACGTTCATTGCATAGCTAGATGTTTAGGAGGGTGCTCCCGCAACGGAGTTCGAATCCGCGATGCCATCGTGAATTAGATTTAAATTATAACTTGAATATATACCAAACCACCTGAAATAGGATGTCAGGAGTGTTACCTAAATTTATTAAATAGCTGGGGATTAATGAAATTTAAGGCGAAAAACAAATGAGGTAATACAAGAAATCTGAGGAATGTGAACTATGAAATTCGAAAGTTGAAAAGCAATTATAATTATCCAATTTGGTTAAATTTGAGTTTTTTTTGCAAATAAAAATATCTTCAAACCGTCTCTCGAGGTCTATGAGAATTATTGAAACAATGTTCTGACGTTATAATTGAATGTCCCAATAGCATGACGTCCCATTAGAGGGAGCTTGTGCGTAATGTGATTATTAGTAATTATATATTTAATAAAATATTCTAGCGAATTGAGATTCTTACCAAATTTGTTTGATAGATGAATTAATGTTAATTATGAAAACCTCTAAGTTATTTAATTTCAAGTTACTATTTATAAATTCTATCTTCAAAAGATGGTATTCTTGATGCTCTTTTTAATCCTCAACGTTTGTAATATCTTGATTTGAATATCACTTAAACATAATTACTAATAAAAAATTAATATTCGTTGACAATGTGACATTGTTCTCATATTTTCGTGCAATAATTATTGGCAACTGTATATAATATTTTTTATGTTGTTTATGTATATTTTGCAATATGAAAATAGAGATTGATTTTTGTCGTAAAGAAAAATTGATTAAAAATCTTTGTTTATTTAGATTAAGGTTTTATTATCGTCATCATCAATATTCGTACTCTGTGTTCGGGAATATTAAATATGGCAGCAAAGCGAAGTAATGGATTCAACATAATGATAACAGGTTACTTGAACCAATCTTTTTGCTTTTCGAGTTGTTTGGGAACGATAGACCCTAGATGTTTCAATAAAATAAGTATTTTCATGAGTAAAATGTTTGTATCTATTTGTTGGTTTAATGGAATTTTGACATCTGGCTATTTTTATATTTTACATGAATTTCAAAAATAAATTAATTAATGGTAAGTTATATTTAGTATTTTTCGTGCCAAAAGCTTCATGGTTTTTTTTATTGTGATTAGAAATGCATCGTCTACTTAATGTTAAAGGTACACCGGGGACTGGCAAGAGCACTCTCTCTGCTGAACTTGCTACCAGACTTGGTTACAACCACCTCTCTGTGGGGGATATTGCGAAGGAAGAGGAATTGTTCTGTGGCTTTGATGAAGAATATGAATGTCCATTTTTAGATGAAGACAGAGTGAGCAAATAACGATATAAATGAATTTTTCTTTAATGATCTGGTTGACCATCTTAATCATCATCACGAAATGGGCATTATTAAAATACACACACAATTCTGATAAATCTGTAACTGTTCATGTATCTGTTTTAGATGATTTGACTTTTTTAATATGATGTTATTTGTATTTGTGTCTTAATCAGCTTTTTAAACTTCTCAGATGGTGGATGAATTAGAAGAGAAAATGTCTCTTGGTGGAAACATTGTTGACTATCACGGGTGTGATTTCTTCCCAAAACGGTGGTTTGATAAGATCTTTGTTCTTAGAACAGAAACTTCTGTTCTATATAACAGACTTCAAAAGAGGTAGATTTTTTTTTATTGCAGCTTTTTAATGTTTATAGCTGACAATACCGTATCTTCTCATTCTATTTTACTAATTCATAAGTATTTTGACTTAAAACTTGGGCTCATTAATAGCTTAAATGCACTATTTTATTAAATATTTAGACATTTTTCCAGTGACAAATACACCATTGAAGTTCATGACATTAATTGAGTATTTAATTTTATCCAGGGGTTACAGTGAAAAGAAGGTGAAAAGTAATGTGGAATGTGAAATATTCCAGTCAATTCTCGAGGAAGCGCTCGAAGCTTACGACTCTGAGATTGTTCACGAACTGTCAAGCAATATTCCTGAAGATATGGAGAAAAATGTTGAGGAAATAGTTCGTTGGGTCCAAACAAACGCAGACAATTCAGCCGAATAAATAATGCATGTCTTTTTTCTTAAAATCCTCTTCTTCAATTAACTTGGCGTCGGCATTTTAGGCTCTCATAAAATGGTGTTCTCACAAATTTCATTGATTTACATTTTGAGGGACATCTTATAACTGCACACTGGTCGAGCTTTAGGCCCCAATTCATTTTGTAATTTGGTAAGAGTTTATCTTTTATGCAAACGGAGTTGGTTCTATGTTTTAGTCCTAAGTGGAAGAAATGTGTTTGCTGGTGATGCTTGTTCTCGAAAGGTGGATTGAATGTTTTTGAACGAGTGGCGACCAGCATACTTCCATAATTGGGATTATGCCACGACCTTGTGATGTGCGGTAACTTATGTCTTTGTTCTGGTTGGGGATCGTCTGGAACCGGTGATTCAGGATTCATTTCTTCGTGCACATTTTCTGGTCCGTCATTAGAATTGCTACATTCTGATTTGTCAATTCTCACTAAAGAAATGGCTGATTTTCTGTCCAATTTTGGCCCCGAATCAGTTTCTAGTCTGCTTTGAAGTTGCTTTGATTCATGAAATGATGGCTTTGAGATTGTTCCATTAAGGTAACTCTTGTTATTATTCACTAAAGAACATGTTTTACTAGTTAAAGTAGGGAGTTTGTTTTTGTAAATGGACGTTTCATAATACCACGGAATACCCATAAAAATTTCAGTCCCATACATCTTTACGGGCTTTATATTTTCTGTTCTCTTTTCCCAAGAAGTAGCTCTAGTGTTGTTTGAGCTGGTGTTTTGGGCAATGGATAGATCATCAAAATGTTTGCTGGCACCAGTAGAGGCATTAGATAAGTCGTCTGAGAAATAGCTTGTTCCGCAACTTCTGGTGATTGTGCCGCCGAGAAATTTATTTTTTCGAGCAATATTGCCGTTCTTTGCTTTTCTTATCGGCTTGCATATTTCTAAAGAATTATTCCATCCTGAATTAACATAATCGATTTTTTTCATTTTAGATGAGAGGGTTTCGGCACAGTATCGCATTAGCCTGCGCCTAGGCACTACCCTCTTGGCACTATACGAGCACATATGAAATTCCTAAAATAGACTCGAGCAATGATGAGTCTTACGATAAAATCGCATTTCAACTTTTGTAGACGTTTAGTTGTTATTCGCGCTGATGTTGATGTAACTGCTCCAGGTTTGTTTATTTTAATTTACGTCACTAAGGCTTAAAAGCGTCATCACGGGCTCATCACACCAAGTCAATATATTGAGAGATCTAATCAAACGTTATTTAACAAATTTAAAGCAATGACAATTAAATTTTAATTAACCAATGAACAAAAATGAAGCGCCAAATAAAGGTTTACTTGTTTCGTCACATAAGTACCCTATATTAAGTTGTTGTTTGATAAAAAAATAAAAATGTTGTTTGATACTGAATTTGAGAGCTTATATTTGAGTTTAAGTCTGTAAAGATTGTAATATCATAGTTGTTAAATTTGTCGTTTAATAATTCGTTTGCTTGAAAATTGCAGTAAATAATTAATAATTCCCGCAACCATGATTCTTTATTCAACAAATTGCTCATTTCTGGATCTAGACCAAGTGATCAAGATTGTTTAGTTGATATGTTCATTATAATTAAGTGGAACTGTAATTGATATTCCTTAAGGATATTTAGTTTTGTACTACCCGTCCAGCGAGGACATTAATTACTTCTAATAAGACATTTATTCGCTATCGTTATTAAAGCTTTTATTATTATTAATTTTTTTTTATATTATCGGGTACATTGTATCATAATAATTGTTGAGAATAATATACCATGTAATATGCAAGCAGCTTGTTTAACTTCTGACTTAGTTGCAGTTCTATGAGGAATATGAAATTTGCGAGAATTGCACGGGTCGCTCAATTTAATCGATTATTGTCTAGCTGCAATTTTTCAAGAAATGTTGACTCTGTTATGCTAAATGTCGAAAAATATGGTACGCTGGAAGTTGATGCCAGGTCGTCGGTTGATATTGACATGATAGACTGTCAAAAATATCCCGATCAGAATGTAGCTTTTGCCAGTTTCGGAGGTTGTGATGGAACCATAAAATGGGATCCATTAAAAAAATTACTCAAGATGACAGATTCAAACTTGTCAGATTTTCAGTTGCGAGTTGAGATCCCTGTTAAATTCAGTTGGTAAATGAATTAATTTAAAACATGAGAATGTCTGAACTTATTTTTTTATTTTAAATTCGATTAGACATACTGGCAAGAGTTGAAAATAAGGGTATTTCTATAAGAAATTTACAGAATGAATCCATTAGAATCACAATAAATAATGGCAAATGCTCGATGAAAAATTTGCTGGTGGGTCTCAATAATACTATATTAAATAAAATATTTTAAAATTCTTAATGTATCACACTGTAATGTGTTCGTATACACTTTTAGACTGACTCAATATTAATGTCTTCAAAAAATGGTGATATATTATGTGATGGCTTTGTGCAAAGCAATGCTGATTTCGCCTTATCCGAAGCTGGGGTAAGTTCTTACTATTTGAAATGAGTGATGTTTTATAAACTTTATTAAACTTTTGCCTAGAATATTTGTATTAAGAAAATAATTGGAGAAACTTTAAAAGTCAAAGCTACTAGAGGAGATGTAAATATTTCATCACTATATGTTGAGAATTCTGTCATTGAAACTGATTGTGGAGATATTACTTTGGACAATGTCCACAAAACATCAGACATAAAGATTTATGAAAAGGGCAATGTGAAGATTGGTGAGACTATAAATGCATTTTGTTTTAGATAATGGATTTTCTATAATGGTAATTTTTAATAATTAATAAATTCCTGTAAAAAACTAATTAAAAACTAGCATTTTGTGTTAATAATGTTAGCATTTATGCTTATAATGTTAATGGTTTTGCCAGGTTCGCTTGATGGAATCACAAAGATTTATGTTAATGAGGGAAAAGTTGAACTGTTTGCATACAAACACGAAGATGTTTCGGTGTGTGTCAGCAAAGGTATCCAAGGAACATGGATCTTTTAGTTTTTCAAAATATTTTATCTTTTTATATTCATTTTCAGCTAACTGATGGATCATCAATGACCACTAACATATTTGCAAATGTAATTACTATTATTATTATTAAATTTCCAAGGCGTTGGTCATAACTGTATTTATATGTTTTCGATGATTTAGTTGAAAAACGTCAAGTATTTAATGTTTGTAACAAGTTGACATTTAGGTTAAAATATTTTGAAGTAAGAATGAACCTAATGATGTTTGCACTGAATTTTAGGAGATGTGAAAGTTTTGCTTCCTGAAGGTTGTAAATCGAAACTGAACATTGAAGCAAAAGAAATTGACATCTGTGAAGAATTTGATCTTTTTCTGACAGAAGGCTCCCTCGAGTCTGGTGCATTTAAAGGTGGTTGTTATTCTTTTGCTTTTTGATTCTATGGTTAGTGAATATTCTTAGCGTTAATGACTTGTGCTTTTAAGGATCTCTAACTGTCAGTTCAGCTGAGGATATGCCTGTTATAAATGTTACTTGTAAAATTGGTAAAGTGCAAGTTGGCAAGCAAGATTGGTTGAATGCTTTTTTCAAAAAATAAAGAATAGCTTTGTTTGAGTTCTTTACACACCATTTGAGGAATCCTCTGCGTCTGTTAACTATTTGCATTTGATGAAATATGGTCTAGAAAAGCAATGTGTGTTTCCAGTCACCGATGGATTTCTCTGTGAGGCTGTAACAAGTAATGCCTATTGAGAAGGGCTTAAATAGATCTTATGTCAAAATGATTTAGATGACAATGGGTAAGAAGCAGTTCATTTCATGTTATCTTGTCTTCTCAAAAGATGAGATGCTTGAAGATTTTGAAGTTGAGAGCTTTTGTGAGATGTGGTGGCAGTTTATTACTGACTGTGAGATATGCAAGACTTGTTTACAGAAGATGATCAGTAAATTGGTGTGTGAATGTTGAGATATGTAGCTTAAATATGTATGGTGGTCAGGTTTGTAAAGGTGGTGCACAAGGTTATGGTTGTGGTGTAGAACGTGACAAAAAGGCATTTGTTTAGCTGGGTGAGTTTATTTCCCTAAATTAAAAACATTTTAGAGCACATTTAGCTTTCCCAAAAGGAGGGTTGCAATTTTATGAAATTAGAAAGCTCTCACTTGTGAAATTGTTTAATTTGGCCTTGGGAAATAAAAAAAAATGTAGCCAGGTGATATGTGGCCACATTTATAAAGTCTACAGCCAGTTATGGAAATGGTGTCCCGACTCTTGGTTAAGATAGCGTAGCTTTATTTTTTGTTTTGTTGACGTCCGCTGCGTAGCTAGGTGATTAGGATGGTGCTCCCGCAATAGGGTTCGAATCCGCGCTGCCATCCCCTAGCGATAGATTTCCGCATAAATAAATCATGGAGTATCGTGGCATTATTATTTATTTCACTTATAAACCTTAAAAGTTTTTATTAATATTTCTAGAAATACCAGCTAGCTGAATATTTGAAATCATTCTACAAGAATAATGATATAAACTTATGCGCTATAGCGGTAGCTCATTCATAATTGAGGTATCACCTGAAAAGCGACCAATCAGAGAAAACGGCTTAGTTTGAATTATTTATGCGAAGTTTGCTGTTAAAGTTATTGTAACAGACGTCGGGAGTTTTCTTATTTTTATTAAGTGTTTCTGCGGGGTTTCGCTAAATTTGTCAAGAAGCATGATCACTTATTTGTGGAGTTTGATATATATTATTTGCAGGAGAAGTTTTAAATGGCTTCTAAGGTTGTTTACAGGAAAATGTGAGTTGTTGAGAATTGTTCAATCAAATCATGATCAACTGCAAAAAGTTGTGGGCATTGGTTATTATATTATTTGAGTAGTTGTTTAGATCGGTGATTATTTTCTAATTGTGTTTTTTTTTTTAAGAAAAGTCTCTGAAATTGTCCAAATATGCATCATTGAGGAATTTGCCTCATAGTCCTGGAAGAGACTCTGGAGATATGGTCAATCAGATTGTGACTGTTAAGCATATCAATCTTACTAGCTATCCTGAGTTAGTTGCTGATTAATGCCTGGCCTATATTCTATCTGATAACTATTTCCTAATAGCAATTTGTTTGTAATTTTTCTCTTGATATTAACATAAACATTTACATTATTGATGGTAGACACATTATGAGAATTAATCTAATATCTTAGATTTTTACTTGACATACCATTTATACATTCAAAACTACTTTTTTTTTACAAGGTTTGCTAGTTCAATGAAGTGCTACTTAGATTTGATAGTTGGTTATAAAGGCCTCATTAGTGAAATAGATTACATCAGGAAAACATCATATTCAAATGAAAATGAAGAGCATGAGAAATTATTACTTCAGGTACTTAATTTATTTGTCATGATTTTGTATAAGCACAAAGTTAAGTATTTGTTTTTTTCAGTTATGGGGTGCTTTGAAATCTGATGAAAATTTGTTAGCTAGAAAGTCAAAGCAGTGGGAGAGTATAGGTTTCCAAGGAAGTGATCCTGCAACTGATTTTAGAGGCATGGGACTTTTGGGATTGCAATGTCTTTTGTAAGTTCATGATTCTATTTTTATTTACCATCTACATAGATGCAAGATTAATTATATTTAGTTTATGGATGTGCGTTAGCAATATATATCAAACTGTGTCCATGAGCATATGTCTATAAAAGGTTTATTTATTTGGTTCTCTTCAGATTTTTGGCTACAAATCATAAAGAAACGGCCAATTACATGTTGTCCCATTCCTTTCACCCTGAATATGGGTCTGACAGCCACTGTACTTCTATAGTTTAAATTTTACTCCATTTTAATGTTTAACCTTGTTCTCAGATATTCCTTTGCAATTGTTGGCATCAACATAACAAGCCTCTCTTATCAATTGCTTGTAAGGGGAAAACTAAGACAGCATTTTTATTCATACCTCAGGGGCAGACCTTCTGTTAAAGATTTCTATTTGGTGTTTGGTTCGTTTGTCTGCTATTGCTTTCATCAGTGTGAAATTTAACTTCTGCCTTACTGTGTTGCAGTTCACCTCTTTTATGAGTTTGATAAGTTCTGGATTAACAGCAAGCCAAAGTCTATCATGGAGTTTGAAACTATCAGGAACCAGTTTGAAGGCCTCATTTTGAATGAGCTTCAATGTGGTGTCATGCCTCTTAGTTTCAGTTTTTTGTGAAATCTTCAGAATTTATTTAATATTACAACAGAGAATACTCATTAAAAAATTGTCAAATACTAATTTGGCTTCTGTGATTGTTTGGAATTTTAGGTCATATTCATGAACAAAGCTAATCTCAAATTAGTTCTGAGTTCCTGGCAGGAGAATTGTAATGAGCTTTGAAAGATTCAATTCAAATTTGAGATGTTGCTTAGATTTACTTCCTTTGGCTATTCATCATTTTTGGAACTTTGAAGCTATGTAACTTTTTCTAAATCAGAACTTGACATGTCTTGAAATACTCTTTGATTATAATTGTTAACAAAATTTTGGGGTCAATTTCGAGAAAAGAATGTCCAAACCTTAGCTTTTTTAAAAATTCTTTCTGCACCTTTAATATTTCATTTAATTTATTTATCCCATTTTTTAAGTGCTCAAATTATCCCAAAGGAATAAGCAGGCACTATTAGCGGACATAGCCGACAATTTAGTTCTTCCATTGCTTAAGAGGAATAAAACAAACAAAAAATGTTGCAAGAACAGTCAAAATTAATTCAGGATGAACAATTGAACAAGCAAGTTTTAAGTATAGGTTCAACAAGTTCTATTGTTGGTGCAAGACGAATTTTGGTACGGGAGAGTTCCGTGTCCTGTGTCCAATTATTATTAAAGGTGCTGCTCTTGCCATCGTTTTCACAGTTCACTATGGAAGCTGCACTAGAGTGCCATTAGGAATGCGGCACTGATGGTCCCGCGTGGCAAATATAAGCTTATTTTATAACAAAATTGAGTAAAATAACCTCCGTAGAAACTGGCGCAAAGAATTCAGCTTTGACATGATATGCATCAAACCAGATTCAGCCTGATTGGTTTTGACATTTCAGAATTTCCAAGAGTCACGACTAGGATTTGAATCTCAAATGTCTTATTCATTGAACTCTTGAACTAATATTTCATGCTCCAATTTTCCATCATCTTCTTCTTTTGCAATCCATCTAGAGTGGGGGAAAGTCCACTTCTTCTTGGAGGATGGGATTTCAATTTCAACCTTCTCCAGGAACCATGCTCCTCCAAATCCTTTGTTGTCATGTCCAATCCTAAGTAACAATCTTTATAGGTTTGTTGGTGCAATTTATATTTATGGCTTTTAATGAATTTTAAATATCAATGAAAGGTACATTTTTTAATGAAACCCATTTACCTCTCAAACAATGACTTTAAAATATCAGGTGTACCGGTTAATAATGCGGATTTTCTTAATACATGGATTTGTGCATGTGCAGAAATATATGTGATTTTGTATATACCCTATCTTTTTGTCTTGACTGCTAGCTTCAAAACTAAGTCTGCTAAATTTTCTTTAAATGCTGACATAATCAATACTTTAATGCTTAAAGATGTCCAACTTCGTGCCCAAAAAAAGAGTATTTGCGGGAAGTTTTAAATCATTACTTTATTTTGCAAAAAAGTGCTGCTGAAAGCTATTGTATTTTACGGAAAGTTAATGCTCCATCTCAAGATACTCGTGAACGCTGGTTCAAGCGCTTTAAAAATGGAGAATTCAATGTGAATGACAAAGAACCTCCAGGTCAACCGAAAAGGTTTGAAGACCAACAATTGCAACCTTTGTTGGATGATGATGCATGTTCAATGCAAAAACAACTTGCAGTAAGGTTAGACATTGCCCATCAAACAAATTCTGATTGTCTAAAAACAATGGGCAAGATTTTAAAGGAAGGAAAATGAGTGCCACATCAACTGAACGAAAGACAGATGGAAAACCGAAAAGTTGTCAGTCAAGTGTTGGTTCAACGGCACAGAAGAAAGACTTTCTTGTAACTGGTATTGAAAAGTGTGTTTACTTTGAGAATCCTAAAATCATGGGTTGATCCAGGTCAGCCATCATCATCGACTGCAAAGCCAAATTGTTTTGGAAAGAAGACCAGGCATTGATCATAAAATGACCACAATGGGCCAAGAGACATGGTAAAGCAATTTTATTTCATGATAACTCACCATCGCATACTTCAAGACCGGTTAAAGATATGTTAAACGATCTTGCCTGGGAAGTATTAACCCACCCGCCATATTCAACAGACTTTGCTCCTTCAGATTATCTCTTATTCCGATTGATGGCACATGCACTTTCTGAACAGCACCTCAAAATATACAAAAAAATGGAAAATTGGGTCTGTGAATGGTTTGCCTCAAAAAAAGAAAAATTCTTTTAGGATGGTGCCCGAAAGAATTACCCGAAAGATTGGCAAAATGCATAGCTAGAAATGGACTTTGAATAAAATTTAAATAATGTTTCTCTTAAAATTAACTTGTTAACCAGTACAGCTAGTAGTGTGACAACCTTATTTTCCTAAGTTCTCCCAAGTCTGCGGCTTCCACTGAGAATTCATCAACTTGATTTCTTTCAAATTTGTTTTTGTTAGATTTTGAATTCTTCAGCAGAACCTTTCCTAAAATGATTTTGGCTATATTATTTTTTAATTTGACTGTTCATATATAGTTAATTATAAATGAATTATAGCATATATTTAATGAAATATAGCAATAATTAATAAAAAATGCTCCTCTTTTTTGCTTTCCGATTACAATTTCCTAGCGTAGTAGAGGCATCCTATCTGTTTGGGTTTGAATAAATGAAATGTTGCAAATATATCAACTTGCCTGTGTCATCCTTCTCACCGAATATGATGATGTGCACATTAGCATCCGTGCCTGCACCAAACTTATTGCCTGTGAACACCTTTACTTGATAAGTAATTACAACACTTGTTTGTGCTTCAAACTTCTCCGTGCGAACAATTTTTTGACTTTCTGATGTAAATAGCGTGCAGTTATTCATTTTTAATAGCATTTATTAGAATGGAATCATCGACCAGCTATTTAATAATGAAAAGCTAAAACTTATGTAGAAAGTTAATTACAAGGGTTTTCATTTTGCTTTCCAATTACAAATTGTTACTAATGTAACCTAGCAAATTCAATTTAATGAGGCTTAGGAACTTATAAAAATTAAATTCTTATGTAACTAACTCTACAATACGTATTAACATACAAAATAATCATCTTATTAGATTATTTGGTGAGCAATAGGATAAAGAACAAGAATTACTTAGATTGAAGACTGGATGATTAGGATGATGTGCAAGAAGTAACATATGAAATACCAAATGTAGTTTATGATTTGAAGTTTAAGTGATTTAGGTAAGTCCAAGTTGTACATTTTAGATGTTTATTTAAGCTGGAAGGTTTTATGTTTAAGACCTGCTGCAACTTCCTTTTCTGTGGAGACACTAGTTTTTTTGGTATGTTTAATATTGCCCTCTGTTTGTGGCACAAGAACTCTGCTCAATTGTCCATCGTCTTCATCAATGGCCAGCCACTTTTTGCATTCAAAGTAATAGCTGCAATAAACGAAATAATAATGTAACACATAATTAGATATAAATTATTCAAAAACGCAATTTAGAAATAACTAATTGTTGATAAGAATGCATCAAGATGCATTGACAGACTTTAAATTGTTTTTTGTGTCTTCAACTTCAATGTGATCAAGAAACCATCCTGCACTGCCTCCTTTGTTGTCATGTCTGATCTGCAACTTTGTCAGGATTCCAAGATCAATTGCATTCACCTTGAAGATGTCTAGCTACTCAAATTCGAACATTATTGATGAGTCATTTGAAGAAATGCTGGATGAAAAGGCTAAAATCAAAACCTGCTTCTTTTCAAATTTATTTTTATTGTTCGATTCCTTTAGGTGAATTTCTCCTGAATCACCTTGTGACCCAGAAAGTTTCAGAAACACATTGGCATCTGTTCCAGCGCCAAACTTATTTCCAGTAAAGACTTTCACAATGTACATAATTTCTGAAAATATATATGAAAATGTTAATTTTATTAATCCTTGGATTAAATTATCTAATTATTTTCTCAAATATTAACAATATTTGAACTTACAAAATATATCTTTGACTGCTTTTAAAAATTATTCTTTAAAAAGCCCAAGACATTGACATAAGAAACATTAGGTTTATGAACCTTGCAATGAATTCTTGAGAAGTTGTCCTTCAGCTGTTGTTGGCAACAATTCTCTGACAATTTTCCCATCTCCCTTGTTGGAGGCAAACCATTTATCACAAATGAACCAGTATTCCTTTATGTCATCATCTTCCTCTGAGGTCTTGTCGCTGTCTTCTTCTCCATTAGAACTTTTAGAACTTTCCTTTAAAACCATATAGCCATATAATCACCATTGCATTACATCAAATTAAACTTATGCAATCAGTGACTCACTTCACTCGACGAACCACCCTTTCTATTTTGATGCTCTTTGTATGCTCGTCTGACACTGGCCAATTCTTCATCATCAATGTCGTAGCAGTCATCCTCATCACTTTCGTCATCATCACCATAATCACGAGCCAATGATGAATCAAAACGTTTGCTTGGCATTGACAATTTTCTTCTTGATTTGTTTGAAAGCGACCTATCGCCAAATTTGACAGATTTTTGTTTCTTATTGGCAAGTTTGTGATGTCTTCTATCATGAAATTTCATGTCATTTTTGCTTTTGGTCTTTTGGAGCCTCGGTTTTTGTTTGTTTTTTGATGGTTGGAAACATTGAATTAATATCTTCAAAAGGAAATTATTAATGCTAAAATTGCCTGTCTTCTAAATTTCAATGAAATGTCTATGCCGTGCAACTAAACATTATTAATTTTTGTATTATTAAAAAGCATTTATAACATTTTGACAAATTTAGAAGTTTAAATTTAGAAAGTTCCTTATTGAGATTGGATAAGATAAAATAAAAATCACTTCGGAGAGTACATATTTGTGTTTGTATTTGGCCGATTTTTTGAGTGCCTTATGTATCCGTGTAGGATGTGAAGGCACTTCTTAACCAATCCACCGTTTATGTAGTGCCCCTAATGAGGATGCTCCGTGACGGTGCGAGCTGGGTTGTGAACACCAGCTTTCGGCACTGTTCGCAGGCATGTAACCCTCTGAGCCAACTCGCGCATAGAATATAATTGTGTCTCTCAAAGAAGATTTAGAAATTGAAATGTTAGTTATTAATGAATTTGGAGATTGGAAACAAACGACTTGTATATATAATATGCGCTGCTAAATACTATGGCCCACTTTCTATATCAATGTTATATATACACAAGTATAATAAATTAACTAACCACTGCCACTGACACCCGATTTAAAATTAGAAGTAGAAAATTAACGGCAGACTTTTGAATAATTTAAAGATAGATATAAATTAAGCCTGAATGTTCAAAAATCTTAAAAATAAAAATCAATTGAAATATTTAAAACAACTTTGTGCAGAAACCATCCTGAAAACATTCCTTTCCCATCATGACCAATTCTGATCTTAAAAATCTTTCCAACATCAATGGCTTCGATCTAAAAGAATAATTTTATAAAGTAATAAATAGAATATCATTGTCCAATGTGATATGAAGTGAACAGTTGAATATTTATTTAAATGGTTTACTCATTTTTATTAAAAAGTTAACTTTTTAAAATTAAAAATTAGTATCACCTTAAATGCTTCTTTTGATCCTCTTTCAAAATTATCAGATTTATTTTTTAACTGAATTTCTTCACTTTTCCCAAGGTCTCCATACATTTGTATAAAGACATTTGCATCTGTGCCTGCTCCAGACTTGTCACCAGTCCATAACGTGATGCAATAAGGTATGCCTGTTAAAGGCAATAGGCATTAAGATAGCTTTATCCTTAATTGTTTTCTTTTTGTATTCAAGAATCCCTTGTAAGAAATGATTCTTACTTCTGTTTTGCTTCTTAACAATTCACAACACAAAAGAAGAAATTATATGGTTCATCAATCCAAATAGTATTTGGCAAATACAATGCACATTAAATTTTATTTATGGATTATCTTGCACAGGAGACTAATTAATAAGAGCTTACATTTGTCTGCATCCTTTGATTTTCTTCTTGGGAATAATTCTCTTTCCAGAAGTCCATCGTCCTCTTTTTCATCGAACCACCTTCCGCAGGGAAATTCGTAAATTTCTCCGCGCGAAGGAACTTTGACCGTTACCTCCTCAAGAAACCAGCCAGAACCCACTCCTGCACCATCATGACCAATGACGATTTTCTTAATCTAAAAATTAAAATCATCTTTTACAAAACATTGCCATCTTTGACACTATCGTTAGAAATTGCTGATAAAATTGTTAAAACCTCTCCTATATCAACTGCTTCTACTTTGAAGAGATCAACCCTTCCAGTTTCAAATTTGTTTTTGTTTCCACTTTCAGAATCAACAAGTTTTACTTTCCCTGTTGACCCTGAGTTACCAAAGAGTTGAATGTAAACATTGGCATCTGTTCCTGCATGTCTGCATGTTCCTGTTCTCACAGAGATGTGGTAAGAAGTAGCTGATGCAAATGAAAATATGATTTTGAAATTTAGAATGTAACATTTTATTCTTTTACTTTTTAAGTAATGTTAAGAGTTAACTAAACCGAGGGAAGTGAAGTGTTAAACTTAACAACAATGATAAAATTTGATTTCTCGAGTAATTATTGAATGTAAGTTACAAAATAACCCACTATTGAGCAATTGAATTCCTCCAGCAACAAGCTCCCTCACAATCTGTCCATCATCTTCCTTGGTGTCAAACCACCTTTGTTGCAGCAAATAAATTTTGATAAAAATTAAAATAGATATAAATGTAGGATTGACATATGTGAGTTTCACCTGTTGCATTCAAAATTTGTTGCTCTGTTAGAGCTTCCATCTTCCATGAGTTGTACGACAACTTTTTCCAGAAACCATCCACTGCCAGCATGCTTTCCGTCGTGACCAATGCGGATTTTTTTTAATTTCTTCAAATCCACAGCTTCGATCACAAACTCGTCTATCTGGAATGTCAAGTAACTCATATAAATTCTGTTAACTAATTACAAGGTATTGGGAAATAATGGATGAGGAAACAAGTAATGAAGACACAAGCACAGGTGTTTGTTCAGGAATAAAAATCAGAACTTTAAATAAAACAGTTAATAAATAATGATAAACAATTAATGAATAGTTAATAAATAACAATAAATAACTAATAAATTTCATAAATAATTATTGCTGCTAAATTAAATAAATAACAATAAATAATTAATAAATAACAATAAATAATTGATAAATTTCATAAATAAATTAACAATAAATTATGAATGACTTTAGTGATTGCTGCTAAAGCACTTAGAATCCAAGTACAAATGAATGCATGTACTGAAGTCCAAGTAAGAATGCAAGAGTATTGTTACATATTTACCTACAAAGCATTTAAAAATTATTGCAGCAATGGCATCAAATACAGTAAAGCTATAATTCTTTATTTAATGAAAGGAGACGATGTTGTAATGCTTTAATGAAATAAGCAGGTAAATAGGCCAAAAAGGTAGTGCATGGGCCTGCCTAAGGTGGTAATAACAGTCGTTGTGTGTCGTATTCGTAACCTGGCCTACAAAGCCAGGGAATGCTCTCAGTTAGGGAGTTATATAAATGGTGGATGAATTAAGAAGTAAAAAATTCAGATAAATACAAATACAGACACCTGTCCTCGTTCAAACTTGTTTGCATTATTTAAGCAATGCCTGAGGGGCCTGTCACCAGTGTCTCCGTTTTCTCCAAAAATGCAGAGAGAAACATTTGCATCAGTACCAGCTCCGAGTGGTTTCCCAGTGTGAACAAAAACTTTGTATTTCAAAACTGGAAAACATTTGCATAAAATAATGAATTAAAAAGTCAAAGAAAAATTAAATTGAGACTTTCGACTTGAAAAACTTTGCCAGTAATTTTGTCAAATTTAACAAAACATCTGATGCTTTATCATTAATATCATTTCACCTCTATCAGGGACATCACTATCAACAGGAAGTTCTCTGATAATTTCTTTGTCATCCTCGTCTTTTGAGAGCCACCTGTTGCACATGAATGTGAAGTTTTCCTTTGTTTTATGATTTTCCAATTCCATCTGTGAATGTGATAAAATAACAAAATTGATTGTTTTCCATCATCGGATTGACATTAAATAACAACGATGTTGTGTTGCTTAATTAAAAACTTTATATTTTCAAACAGATCATTATCAGCTGGCTATTAACAAGTCTGTTACATAAAGGTTTAGCAAGGGTTTCATTTATAAAATTTGTAGAAACCTTGTAAAGCTTCCAAGAAGCAAATGGTTTTGAATTGTCGTGCCAAACCCTCAACTTGATTGGAGATCCAACATCCTCGACCTCGACGACGAACACGTCCACCTGACCCGATTCGAAGTTATTACCCTTGTTGTTCAATTGGACGTCTCTGGATTTTAAATAGGTCACATCACTTCTGTCTTTGTTGTTTTTGTTTCTCCTTCCATAAAGGACCATGAATACATTTGCATCTGTTCCTGCTCCTATTTCATCACATGTGTGAACTCTCACGCTCCAGGTGACTTCTACAAGTTTTTAAAATATCACAAATTATCATAAAATATATCACAAGAGTTCTAAGGTTTCTAAATTTACTGTTAGCAGCAAGATTAAAATGTTAAGAATAAAAGTAGTTGTAATGCTTACTTTCATATCATTTAAGTTACAATTGAGATCTTATACTAAATGTGACTTATTTAAAATGATCTACAATGCTCTTCTATGCAATGCAAATGATTACTTTTAATACCCATCAAATTATCACAAAATTATTCAACAAAATAAACAAATGAATTCAAACTCTGTTCTCGTGTAATTCTGCCATTTTCATGAAGGGTCCTCTCAATGACACCATCATCTTCATCGACTGCTAGCCATTTTTTGCAAGGAAATGTTTGTTCAATACCTGATCTTAAGCAGCAAATAGTTACCTGAAAAATTAAAAATTAAACTTTAAACACTGCTTTTTATAACACCTTTACTATTTAGCAATATTTAAAATGATTTAAAACAAGCACAAAACAGTCTAATGTCAAATATATTCTCTAGTAAGCAAAAGCTTTCAAATAATGATAAGAAAAATGGGAAACATTGGGTAGTAGCAACAACAGAAGAATTGTAGAATAATAGAACAACTGTTGAAGAATTGCAGCCATGAAATGATAGATGAAGAAATGAGGCTGCATGAAATGGATATGTGGATGATTGCTGAAGATTTTCCCAGGAGGCAGATGAGAATCTTAAAAGTGTCAAACCTCATCAAGAAACCACCCAGGCGTGAGTCCTGTGTTGTCATGTCCAATTTCAATCTTTTGCAGGGGACTCATTTCCTCCATCACTTCAAGTCTGCAGACATCCGTTCGATTTCTTTCAAACTTACATCCTGTCAGCCACAGTTTTCCACTGGTTTTGAGAGCATTTTCTTGGTTGGTGTTTTTCCTTTTCATCTGAGTTTTGTTTCCTTTACTACTCGATCCATCATCTTCATCATTATCCTGCTTTAGACCACCATACATCACAATGAATACTTTAGCTGAGGTTCCAGCATTGAAGACATCTCCAGTTTTTACTTTGATTTCATAAGGAAAACCTAAATTTAAAAAGAAATTATTTTTTTGGTGTCTTATGCTGTGGCTGCAACTAAATTGAAAAACCATGTTTGTTCTTGTCACAAGTTAAATCCCTATAAGTTTCACCATCGTCCTCATCTTTTGCCAGCCATCTGTGACAGGGAAATTCATACTTGTTATTTTTCTCATCATCAACCACTTCAACCTTTTCAAGGAACCATCCTGGTGAAGGACCACTGTTGTCGTGGCCAATCCTTATGCGTTTCAGGTCCCCAAGATCTAGACTTTCCACAGTAAATTCATCCATTCTGGACAGCACAAAGCAACATTTATAAATTCTAAATAACTAAAGTGCTTAAAAACTTCATGGTAAATAACAATAAATTATTGCATAATTATAGCACTAAACATTTACGTCAGCAATAAAACTAACTTGTTTCTCTCAAAATCATTTTTAAATTTGGCATCCAACATTTTAATGCCAGAATCAGCTTCTGATCCAAAAAGTTGGATGCTTACATTGGCATCTGTTCCAGCACCTTTTTTATCACCAGTATATACTAGGATTTTATACTTTTTTGCTACAATTAAGAAAATTTTTATTGAGAAACATTAATTTTTGCCTATACAACTAATTAATTGTTGAATAGATAGCAGTTAAAACAAAATTAAATTGCACATTTTTGTGTAATTGCAGAGAGGTCTGTGCAAGCCAAGAGATCCTTGTAAGTGGCACCATCTCCTTCATCCTTGGCCAACCATTGCTTGCATGGAAAGTAATACTGCTTACTAGAGCTGCTCAGGTCAGTAATGATAACCTTTAATATAATAACAATGCTCAACATTGAAAAACATATCTAATGTGATATAGCGATATCTATGGAATACATATAATTATGCAATTCCATGCATTGTTTGTGATTTTATTAAACCTTATTGTAAAATAAAACGATGAAGCGATTTCCAAACTTTTTCAAGAAACCATCCTGGAGCAAATCCAGTGTTGTCATGTTCAATTCTGGAAACAAATGACACTCTAATTATTTTCTTCTTATTATTATTATTCTCTGAGTTCTCTGGTACTTGATTTTCTCAACTTGAGATAATATAATGAAGCTTTACCTAATTTTATTTATAGATCCTACAAATCTTGTCTTGAAATTGAAGTTTGAGGTGGATGCTTTCTTGAAGCCATTTGATGAATTAGTCAAATGAATCTTATCAGTTTGGCCAAGAGTTCCAAAAATGGTCAAAAACACATTGGCATCTGTTCCTGATCCCTTGACATCTCCAGTCATGACTGCCACTTCATAATCTGTAACTTGATTAACACTAAAGTGCAATATCAACATTATTACTGTTTAGATTTCAAAAAGATGTAAAAATGATTACAAGTCGAGTTTGGATTGCTTCCACAACTTTTTGTAAATAACTTTCTTTTAATGAGGCCATCAGAAGTATGGAGTGACAACCAATCATTGCAAGAGAAGGTCCAGTGCTTAGATTTCCCATTTTTAAAGATCTTCTTAATGACCTCAACTTCTTCCAAAAACCAACCATCTTCCTCCAAAACACCATCATGCTAAAATTTGTCAGGTAATTCAGTAATTACAGAGGTAAACAATGAGCGAAGTTTATTTTACTTACTTATCAGTTTAATTGCAAAGTTTTTAAAGGAAATGATTAAATTATTGTTATTATTCTTCCAAATTGCAAAATTCAATTTCACTCCGAAGCTTAAAGTTATTAGCTTAAACATCATTTAAGGCTGACAAACACAGATAATTGTAAATCATTGAATAATCAATGCAAACCTCAATTATTATATAATTAATTTTTCCAATATCAGGACCTCCAAACTTGAAGGACTGCACTTTACCTCTTTGAAATGAATAAAAATCTAGGTTTCCTTTTTTAACCAGACGTCTTTTAGTTATTTTCCCTTTTAAGCCACATAAACTAATAAACACTTTGGCAC
Source organism: Whitmania pigra (assembly GCA_021613335.1). NCBI lineage: Eukaryota > Metazoa > Annelida > Clitellata > Hirudinida > Haemopidae > Whitmania > Whitmania pigra. Next base: position 414,368 of record JAJTWR010000254.1, on the reverse strand, counting down.
TTGTGCCAGAACTTGGATGCTTTCCTGTTGTCACAGAAACAGTGTACCGAGCTTCATGTTCAAATCCCAACTTTGTTTTCCTTGTCTTTATTTTGTTGTGGCTTGAAAGTTTAGTTGCATTCAGAATGCCAACTCTCAGCAAATCCTGGTTATTAGGCAAAACATACTAAGTTCATGAATAATTTTATTACTTTTGAAAATTTCCACAAAGCTCACGTTTTGGGCAATAGCATAAAATTTCCTAAGATAAAAATCCCTGAGGTGAGGATCATTAAAAGAAAAATAAGGTGGTAATTGACCTCTGGAACTCCTCTTGTCATACAATTGAAGTAGAGAGCCAGAAGTTGCTGGAATTATTAGATGTTTCTTTCTAAATTATTTTATTATAAATTGTTCATTATTAATTTAATTTACAGATTCAGCATACTGTTGTATTTTCGAATTTTTATAAGTATTCTGTCAGCTAATAAATGCACTTTATTATAATTTTAAAATAAAATTGTCAGTGTGATAATACATAGCGATTTCAACTAATTGTACTAAGTATGTATTATCATGCAACAGATTGAGGATACTAATTTCAGTATTAATTCAACTTAAAGCTATTTTTAGTAAATAGAAATTTTTTATATTCGCTAAATTTTTCCGAGGTAAGGCACTCATGCCTGCGTGCAGAACCCGCTTTAATGTTGCACTGAAGAGGTGCTTATAAAAATTAACATCTAAGTCGATGAACGCATTTTCGAAGTAAACGTTTCACCTGAAATGGGCCGTCCTGGGTAAATATTTGAAGTTTCGTGTTGCTTAAGATCCTTCCGTAATCCTGGAAAAACATAAGAGGAACAAGAAGCACAGCGTTGCCTAGAGAATTCCATTTTTTAAGGAGTTGGGAAACCTTCTCTTTAAATTGTTCCCAGTCTTTTATTTTCGTGTGCCGAGGACATCAACCCCAAATGTTTACCGGTTGCTACAAACACGAAGAGTTTCTAGGCGCTTTCATAGATTAGGAAAGCGAAACAATGACTCGTGAGATCAATCTAGCTGTAGATGCCTCTTGTTGTTTATCATCGTTTTAACAGGTTAACAGAGCAAGTTTGTCTGTTTGTTCAAGGATTATAATTCCTATTTCTTAATTTGAATGGTTTGCACCAAGGACGTAGTTTCAGCCTTCGCTAAAGGTAGGCAAATCCTCGAACGACTTGAGGCGCAACCATTTTTTTTGCTTCTTTGGTGGCCGCCTCCCCAAATGACGTCCCTGGTCTACATACATTAGATTGTCTGCTATTAGAACTGTCTTTGGTTAACCAAAGGTTCTTCGAACGTAACGAAAGTTGTGAAATTTATTGAGTTCATTTGAAATAATGCTCAATAGCGGGAAAACGTGGAAGCTAAATGAGTGGCTTAATGATTAATCCGCTCAATTTTTCGGACTTGTTGAATATTGGAGATCGGCCTTCGTTCCAAGAGAAGGGAAAGGTTAATTTTTCCCAATTTCGATCTAAATGCTCCTGATACTAGGTCATGATCTATTTTTAATCATCATGAGATAATGAGATGATCACGAGATCTCATGCTAAAGGATGACTAATGCCTATAAGAATTTTTGGTAGGGCATGTAACTTCGTTGACACTTCACTAAAATTTGTAACAAACTAAAATTAATCTAAATACTCTAATTTTACATCTCTAATTTTGTTTCAAATGTATGCTAGTTGAGATTAATGCTTCTAATTAAACCTTGATATAACTATGACTAATGTTATTTGTTAACTATGGTATTAACAATATAAAAATGAAAGACAACCAAAACAATTAAATTGTGAACAAAACACCTTTCTAAAATTAAAGGTTAAAATCATCAATCATAACTCGATTAAAAGCTACAAAATTAATCAAACTTAACAGAAAACCACGAGCGAATTTGAAAACTTTTAAGATCTTAAATAAAGGGAAAGTCATTATGGCGAGCCCACATCTGATCGCTTTAAGCAGGCATTAAAGTCTGATTTAATTTAAAGTTTAAACAAACTGGAATGGACTTCTGCCTTCCTTCAAGGCGATCATAAGCCAAGAAAAGGCTTACGTCCGAGCTCTAATACTCAGGAAGACGAATGAGGTTGTAGCAAGTTGAAGCAGATGGCAGACTAGTGTCATGATCGCTTACTATTTTTTTAATCTTCAAAGGAGGTTCTAAACACTTCAAGACTCCGATAGGCAATATAGGGGTGCTTGTTACAAATTGCAAAAACAGCTGCTGATTCTTGTTTGATAACGATGTTAGAGCTTTGAACAAGAAGGACAGGTTCTGACAACTTGGAGTAACCTTCCTCAAATTTACAGACAGATTTTAGATGTTCTCTGCTTCAGTCTTTGAGCTGCTCCCACACAAATAACTCTTTAATTCTTCAGGCTTCATCGAAAGTTACGATATTATTAAAGCCTTCTCTAAGAGCCTGAAACTGTCGAGATGTTTCCAGCTGAGTTTTCTTTTTGCACAACTCAGTGAGGTACTCCTCAATGCTGAAAGGAGAAACCGTGAAATTAACTTCTCTTCCAGAAATTTCAAGAATTCCCCACTCAGAATCTTATCGTCACTGGTTAAGGTCTTCTCGCTGGCAAGTACGACAAAAATAGATGCTAATCAACGGAGAAGTTGGTATTTTGCCTAACATCGCGTGATAAAAACATGAAGGCCCGAGATACGGCTTTGGATATTGGCCACTTTTGTAGAACTTGTAACGAGCTCTTAATTCAAGATAAAGTAGCTCAAGCTGAGCTAATAATAGCCGTCAACTATTACAACCAAACAGGCTAACAAACTCTTGATTGGGAAGTTGAGCTCTCTCTTGTTAGCCAAACAAGCAATTGCCAGGGATAGATGTTCCAAGTTAAATCCTGGCAAGAGTTTGGTTGATGATGAAACGCAAGGACGTTGTTGGCAGAGATATGACAACAATAGGAAACATACCATCCAAGACTCAAATTACATTTTGCTAATTGCGATGATTTAGTTTCCAATTCGGTAGATTTTTTGTATTAAAATGAAATTATGCTTGACTCATTTCATTACTGGTCTATTCTTCATTTAGTTTTAATATTTATGATGATGCAATTTCTAACACTGACTCTGTTGAATTTTTGAATTATAATAAAATTGTGTTTGACTTCTTTATAATTTAATTATTAATAATCTGAATTTTTTAATAATTTGATTTTTATTTAATTGGTAACCCATGGCTATGTATAATAACATGAATAGTAATTTAAAAATGATAATAATTGACAACAAAGGCTGGTTTAATAATGATCTGGGCTTTTCTTTGGATTTTTGATCGGGCGATCTGGGCTTTTTTCAAAAGTCTCACTGGCAACTCTGCACTGGGACCCACTTAGAAATATCACGTGACCATCACGGGTGTACATGTAATGCATAACATCATTATGTACGTATAAATTCAAAATTTGGCTTTGATCAGTTTAATGTTTTGGGAGTTAAGCTAAAATTAATGTGTGCTTGCTGGGTCGGATATAGATGGCGAGGGGGCCATATACTGGAGCTACTGCGTGGCTTTAGGAGATTTAGCTACTAAAATTTTCGTTGAAAGTAATAAATTATTGAAATAATTTAAAAAAAAATTAAACTGTATTTTAATTTAATTTATGTAATTTTATTTTAATTTTGTTAATTAAATTTTATTTTATATTAGAATTACTTAATTTTTTCTTATATTTCATATTTTCCAATTGACGGGGGGGAACCATGCCCCCCGGCCTTCTAAATCCACCCTTGGGTTATTAGCTTTTTTACATTCTGTGTATTAACATGTGTTAGACATTTGCCAAACTCACCTCGATATTTCTTGGCTTTTTAAAAAAATTTAGTGAGTTCCAAAAAAATCCAAGAACTTTTCACGACACTACCACATTTGTTTGCATGTTTGTGTTAAGCGTTTCATACTTTGTCCATTGAGTGGATTGCATAAAAGTCGAGTCAGTTTTATTTGAAATGAATATGTACTTTAAATGTTTGGATTTTGTACATGCATTGTTTTAAAACGTGTAAAAACGACTTGTTATGAATTATTACAAGAACGTTTGTGACTTTTGCATTTAATCATATTCGGTTGACGCAAGGCGGACAGAAAGTGCTGTGAGGAATGTAAATAAGTAAGGTTTTGTGTTGCAATTCTCAACTTCCTTAACTTCCCACTAAGCTTTTGAAAGTTCTTTGACGAAAGCTGAAAACTTGTTGCTATCTTGTGCTAAGACGCTAGCAATTTCTTCGGGCATAAAGATCCGTAAATACAAGTTTTCTACAAAACCGGGCAGAATCCTGCAAAGTCAAGTCGCGCTATGGTAAGACTGCCC